>VOQZ01002120.1:0-16959 GCA_008079305.1 Phytophthora palmivora
AATCGAAAATTCACTTTAGTGACATGAGACGAAACCAAAATCAACGGATTGTGGTCGTTAACTTAGTACTATGTGCATCATGCTGGCGACCGATATTTGCTAGCTGTAGTGACAAAACAGTTTGTCTCCAGCACCTGATCGACTCCATCGTCAGGTATAGTAGGCATGTTTCCTTTGAAAACGAACTTGGAAAGTGCCCCTCAAACTTGGCACACATATACAATCACACCTGATCGATTGCATGGGCAAATCAGGAGCACTGAAAAAGATCTTCAACTTTGTATAAGCGCAAGAAACATGCTTTTCTCGAAAACTAGCTTGAAAACATATGGTTTTCTTCACGTTATTGAAACGCAGCATGGTCAACTTAGTGGGTGTTCATAAAGGTTACAAGTCATGAAGAGACTTGTAAGCAAAGATACCAGGCTTTATCTAGGTGCACGTCACTAAATCGAAAATTCACTTTAGTGACATGAGGACGAAACCAAAATCAACGGATTGTGGTCGTTAACTTAGTACTATGTGCATCAGCTGGCGACCGATATTTGCTAGCTGTAGTGACAAAACAGTTTGTCTCCAGCACCTGATCGACTCCATCGTCAGGGTATAGTAGGCATGTTCCTTTGAAAACGAACTTGGAAAGTGCCCCTCAAAACTTGGCACACATATACAATCACACCTGATCGATTGCATGGGCAAATCAGGAGCACTGAAAAAGATCTTCAACTTTGTATAAGCGCAAGAAACATGCTTTTCTCGAAAACTAGCTTGAAAACATATGGTTTTCTTCACGTTATTGAACGCAGCATGGTCAACTTAGTGGGTGTTCATAAAGGTTACAAGTCATGAAGAGACTTGTAAGCAAAGATACCAGGCTTTATCTAGGTGCACGTCACTAAATCGAAAATTCACTTTAGTGACATGAGGACGAAACCAAAATCAACGGATTGTGGTCGTTAACTTAGTACTATGTGCATCAGCTGGCGACCGATATTTGCTAGCTGTAGTGACAAAACAGTTTGTCTCCAGCCCTGATCGACTCCATCGTCAGGGTATAGTAGGCATGTTCCTTTGAAAACGAACTTGGAAAGTGCCCCTCAAATTTTGCACACATATACAATCACACCTGATCGATTGCATGGGCAAATCAGGAGCACTGAAAAAGATCTTCAACTTTGTATAAGCGCAAGAAACATGCTTTTCTCGAAAACTAGCTTGAAAACATATGGTTTTCTTCACCTTATTGAACGCAGCATGGTCAACTTAGTGGGTGTTCATAAAGGTTACAAGTCATGAAGAGACTTGTAAGCAAAGATACCAGGCTTTATCTAGGTGCACGTCACTAAATCGAAAATTCACTTTAGTGACATGAGGACGAAACCAAAATCAACGGATTGTGGTCGTTAACTTAGTACTATGTGCATCAGCTGGCGACCGATATTTGCTAGCTGTAGTGACAAAACAGTTTGTCTCCAGCACCTGATCGACTCCATCGTCAGGGTATAGTAGGCATGTTCCTTTGAAAACGAACTTGGAAAGTGCCCCTCAAATTTTGCACACATATACAATCACGCCTGATCGATTGCATGGGCAAATCAGGAGCACTGAAAAAGATCTTCAACTTTGTATAAGCGCAAGAAACATGCTTTTCTCGAAAACTAGCTTGAAAACATATGGTTTTCTTCACGTTATTGAACGCAGCATGGTCAACTTAGTGGGTGTTCATAAAGGTTACAAGTCATGAAGAGACTTGTAAGCAAAGATACCAGGCTTTATCTAGGTGCACGTCACTAAATCGAAAATTCACTTTAGTGACATGAGGACGAAACCAAAATCAACGGATTGTGGTCGTTAACTTAGTACTATGTGCATCAGCTGGCGACCGATATTTGCTAGCTGTAGTGACAAAACAGTTTGTCTCCAGCACCTGATCGACTCCATCGTCAGGGTATAGTAGGCATGTTCCTTTGAAAACGAACTTGGAAAGTGCCCCTCAAATTTTGCACACATATACAATCACACCTGATCGATTGCATGGGCAAATCAGGAGCACTGAAAAAGATCTTCAACTTTGTATAAGCGCAAGAAACATGCTTTTCTCGAAAACTAGCTTGAAAACATATGGTTTTCTTCACGTTATTGAACGCAGCATGGTCAACTTAGTGGGTGTTCATAAAGGTTACAAGTCATGAAGAGACTTGTAAGCAAAGATACCAGGCTTTATCTAGGTGCACGTCACTAAATCGAAAATTCACTTTAGTGACATGAGGACGAAACCAAAATCAACGGATTGTGGTCGTTAACTTAGTACTATGTGCATCAGCTGGCGACCGATATTTGCTAGCTGTAGTGACAAAACAGTTTGTCTCCAGCACCTGATCGACTCCATCGTCAGGGTATAGTAGGCATGTTCCTTTGAAAACGAACTTGGAAAGTGCCCCTCAAATTTTGCACACATATACAATCACACCTGATCGATTGCATGGGCAAATCAGGAGCACTGAAAAAGATCTTCAACTTTGTATAAGCGCAAGAAACATGCTTTTCTCGAAAACTAGCTTGAAAACATATGGTTTTCTTCACGTTATTGAACGCAGCATGGTCAACTTAGTGGGTGTTCATAAAGGTTACAAGTCATGAAGAGACTTGTAAGCAAAGATACCAGGCTTTATCTAGGTGCACGTCACTAAATCGAAAATTCACTTTAGTGACATGAGGACGAAACCAAAATCAACGGATTGTGGTCGTTAACTTAGTACTATGTGCATCAGCTGGCGACCGATATTTGCTAGCTGTAGTGACAAAACAGTTTGTCTCCAGCACCTGATCGACTCCATCGTCAGGGTATAGTAGGCATGTTCCTTTGAAAACGAACTTGGAAAGTGCCCCTCAAACTTGGCACACATATACAATCACGACTGATCGATTGCATGGGCAAATCAGGAGCACTGAAAAAGATCTTCAACTTTGTATAAGCGCAAGAAACATGCTTTTCTCGAAAACTAGCTTGAAAACATATGACTTTCTTCACCTTATTGAACGCAGCATGGTCAACTTAGTGGGTGTTCATAAAGGTTACAAGTCATGAAGAGGCTTGTAGGCAAAGATACCAGGCTTTATCTAGGTGCATGTCACTAAATCGGAAATTCACTTTAGTGACATGAGGACGAAACCAAAACCAACGGATTGTGGTCGTTAACTTACCACTATGTGCATCAGCTGGCGACCGATATTTGCTAGCTGTAGTGACAAAACAGTTTGTCTCCAGCACCTGATCGATTCCATCGTCAGGGTATAGTAGGCATGTTCCTTTGAAAACGAACTTGGAAAGTGCCCCTCAAACTTGGCACACATATACAATCACGCCTGATCGATTGCATGGGCAAATCAGGAGCACTGAAAAAGATCTTCAACTTTGTATAAGCGCAAGAAACATGCTTTTCTCGAAAACTAGCTTGAAAACATATGACTTTCTTCACCTTATTGAACGCAGCATGGTCAACTTAGTGGGTGTTCATAAAGGTTACAAGTCATGAAGAGGCTTGTAGGCAAAGATACCAGGCTTTATCTAGGTGCATGTCACTAAATCGGAAATTCACTTTAGTGACATGAGGACGAAACCAAAACCAACGGATTGTGGTCGTTAACTTACCACTATGTGCATCAGCTGGCGACCGATATTTGCTAGCTGTAGTGACAAAACAGTTTGTCTCCAGCACCTGATCGATTCCATCGTCAGGGTATAGTAGGCATGTTCCTTTGAAAACGAACTTGGAAAGTGCCCCTCAAACTTGGCACACATATACAATCACGCCTGATCGATTGCATGGGCAAATCAGGAGCACTGAAAAAGATCTTCAACTTTGTATAAGCGCAAGAAACATGCTTTTCTCGAAAACTAGCTTGAAAACATATGACTTTCTTCACCTTATTGAACGCAGCATGGTCAACTTAGTGGGTGTTCATAAAGGTTACAAGTCATGAAGAGGCTTGTAGGCAAAGATACCAGGCTTTATCTAGGTGCATGTCACTAAATCGGAAATTCACTTTAGTGACATGAGGACGAAACCAAAACCAATGGATTGTGGTAGTTAACTTAGTACTATGTGCATCAGCTGGTGACCGATATTTGCTAGCTGTAGTGACAAAACAGTTTGTCTCCAGCACCTGATCGACTCCATCGTCAGGGTATAGTAGGCATGTTCCTTTGAAAACGAACTTGGAAAGTGCCCCTCAAACTTGGCACACATATACAATCACGACTGATCGATTGCATGGGCAAATCAGGAGCACTGAAAAAGATCTTCAACTTTGTATAAGCGCAAGAAACATGCTTTTCTCGAAAACTAGCTTGAAAACATATGGTTTTCTTCACCTTATTGAACGCAGCATGGTCAACTTAGTGGGTGTTCATAAAGGTTACAAATCATGAAGAGGCTTGTAAGCAAAGATACCAGGCTTTATCTAGGTGCATGTCACTAAATCGGAAATTCACTTTAGTGACATGAGGACGAGACCAAAACCAACTGATTGTGGTCGTTAACTTACCACTATGTGCATCAGCTGGCGACCGATATTTGCTAGCTGTAGTGACAAAACAGTTTGTCTCCAGCACCTGATCGACTCCATCGTCAGGGTATAGTAGGCATGTTCCTTTGAAAACGAACTTGGAAAGTGCCCCTCAAACTTGGCACACATATACAATCACGCCTGATCGATTGCATGGGCAAATCAGGAGCACTGAAAAAGATCTTCAACTTTGTATAAGCGCAAGAAACATGCTTTTCTCGAAAACTAGCTTGAAAACATATGATTTTCTTCACATTATTGAACGCAGCATGGTCGACTTAGTGGGTGTTCATAAAGGTTACAAGTCATGAAGAGGCTTGTAGGCAAAGATACCAGGCTTTATCTAGGTGCATGTCACTAAATCGGAAATTCACTTTAGTGACATGAGGACGAAACCAAAACCAACGGATTGTGGTCGTTAACTTACCACTATGTGCATCAGCTGGCGACCGATATTTGCTAGCTGTAGTGACAAAACAGTTTGTCTCCAGCACCTGATCGATTCCATCGTCAGGGTATAGTAGGCATGTTCCTTTGAAAACGAACTTGGAAAGTGCCCCTCAAACTTGGCACACATATACAATCACGCCTGATCGATTGCATGGGCAAATCAGGAGCACTGAAAAAGATCTTCAACTTTGTATAAGCGCAAGAAACATGCTTTTCTCGAAAACTAGCTTGAAAACATATGACTTTCTTCACCTTATTGAACGCAGCATGGTCAACTTAGTGGGTGTTCATAAAGGTTACAAGTCATGAAGAGGCTTGTAGGCAAAGATACCAGGCTTTATCTAGGTGCATGTCACTAAATCGGAAATTCACTTTAGTGACATGAGGACGAAACCAAAACCAATGGATTGTGGTAGTTAACTTAGTACTATGTGCATCAGCTGGTGACCGATATTTGCTAGCTGTAGTGACAAAACAGTTTGTCTCCAGCACCTGATCGACTCCATCGTCAGGGTATAGTAGGCATGTTCCTTTGAAAACGAACTTGGAAAGTGCCCCTCAAACTTTGCACACATATACAATCACGCCTGATCGATTGCATGGGCAAATCAGGAGCACTGAAAAAGATCTTCAACTTTGTATAAGCGCAAGAAACATGCTTTTCTCGAAAACTAGCTTGAAAACATATGGTTTTCTTCACTTTATTGAACGCAGCATGGTCAACTTAGTGGGTGTTCATAAAGGTTACAAGTCATGAAGAGGCTTGTAAACAAAGATACGAGGCTTAATCTTGGCGCATGTCACTAATTCGGAAATTCAGTTTAGTGACATGAGGACGAGACCAAAACCAACTGATTGTGGTCGTTAACTTAGTACTATGTGCATCAGCTGGCGACCGATATTTGCTAGCTGTAGTGACAAAACAGTTTGTCTCCAGCACCTGATCGACTCCATCGTCAGGGTATAGTAGGCATGTTCCTTTGAAAACGAACTTGGAAAGTGCCCCTCAAACTTTGCACACATATACAATCACGCCTGATCGATTGCATGGGCAAATCAGGAGCACTGAAAAAGATCTTCAACTTTGTATAAGCGCAAGAAACATGCTTTTCTCGAAAACTAGCTTGAAAACATATGGTTTTCTTCACTTTATTGAACGCAGCATGGTCAACTTAGTGGGTGTTCATAAAGGTTACAAGTCATGAAGAGGCTTGTAAACAAAGATACGAGGCTTAATCTTGGCGCATGTCACTAATTCGGAAATTCAGTTTAGTGACATGAGGACGAGACCAAAACCAACTGATTGTGGTCGTTAACTTAGTACTATGTGCATCAGCTGGCGACCGATATTTGCTAGCTGTAGTGACAAAACAGTTTGTCTCCAGCACCTGATCGACTCCATCGTCAGGGTATAGTAGGCATGTTCCTTTGAAAACGAACTTGGAAAGTGCCCCTCAAACTTTGCACACATATACAATCACGCCTGATCGATTGCATGGGCAAATCAGGAGCACTGAAAAAGATCTTCAACTTTGTATAAGCGCAAGAAACATGCTTTTCTCGAAAACTAGCTTGAAAACATATGGTTTTCTTCACTTTATTGAACGCAGCATGGTCAACTTAGTGGGTGTTCATAAAGGTTACAAGTCATGAAGAGGCTTGTAAACAAAGATACGAGGCTTAATCTTGGCGCATGTCACTAATTCGGAAATTCAGTTTAGTGACATGAGGACGAGACCAAAACCAACTGATTGTGGTCGTTAACTTAGTACTATGTGCATCAGCTGGCGACCGATATTTGCTAGCTGTAGTGACAAAACAGTTTGTCTCCAGCACCTGATCGACTCCATCGTCAGGGTATAGTAGGCATGTTCCTTTGAAAACGAACTTGGAAAGTGCCCCTCAAACTTTGCACACATATACAATCACGCCTGATCGATTGCATGGGCAAATCAGGAGCACTGAAAAAGATCTTCAACTTTGTATAAGCGCAAGAAACATGCTTTTCTCGAAAACTAGCTTGAAAACATATGGTTTTCTTCACTTTATTGAACGCAGCATGGTCAACTTAGTGGGTGTTCATAAAGGTTACAAGTCATGAAGAGGCTTGTAAACAAAGATACGAGGCTTAATCTTGGCGCATGTCACTAATTCGGAAATTCAGTTTAGTGACATGAGGACGAGACCAAAACCAACTGATTGTGGTCGTTAACTTAGTACTATGTGCATCAGCTGGCGACCGATATTTGCTAGCTGTAGTGACAAAACAGTTTGTCTCCAGCACCTGATCGACTCCATCGTCAGGGTATAGTAGGCATGTTCCTTTGAAAACGAACTTGGAAAGTGCCCCTCAAACTTTGCACACATATACAATCACGCCTGATCGATTGCATGGGCAAATCAGGAGCACTGAAAAAGATCTTCAACTTTGTATAAGCGCAAGAAACATGCTTGAAAACATATGTAGAAAATGAATAAGTGGCGATATACAATCGATGCATTTTGGGATAACAGCTGAGCTTTTGGTTATCGCGGTGATTAGTTGATTTATCCAATACGCCATATAGTCAAGTAAAAATAGTTGAGGCAAATGAAAGGGCTTGTTTGGTGGGTGCACGGATTTTAATATTACTCTGTCAGGGTGGATATGTAGATCTAACACACACTGTGTCTTTTTCCTTGAAGTTGACATGACTATAACACTTTTTTATGTGAACGGGTGTTTATTGCGTCCATTTGTATGCAGATTGTCTATGTATTCGCCAGATCATCGCCGCTAAAAAAAACCTCCGAACCCTAAATACGGCTACTGACAACAGTACTTTTGGATCGCATTCTTGGATTAAGCGCTGTCTGTGTGCTGGATATGACTGCGCCAACTAGAACCAAATCTGTCCATCACGACGTGAGCAACAAGGGCCTCCGATCTTTGACGCGTTACAACCGCTCCAAAATGATCACGGAGTATGCACTCAATCCCACCATTTCGCCCTCTCTTTTTAGTAACTACCATCTTCGTGTAGATCGTTCTGAAGAGCGTATCGGGATCAAGCTCGGTCTCCTCACTGTCGGGTTCAAGAACCTGATCTTCGTAGTCGTCATCAATTTCAATCGCATTGTCTGCTGTCCCAACTGTGTCCACGTTATCGTCTTCGATCGTTATCACTGGTCCCATGCGAACACCGTTGAGAACTAGTAGTGCTTTCAGATTGTCGATTAGAGTCGAGTTGGTGACAGCTCTATTTGAGAAACGATCTGCGATGCCAAATGCATTAAGCAAAATGGTGTATGCTGTCTTCTTGTTTTGCGTCAGCGCATGTTCATCGCGACCTCTAAAGAGATTAATGCCAGGAGACTCCGCCCATTCCATGGTAAGTTTCTGCATTTTCAGCACTAGCTCCACTTCAGTGTCTACGATGAATAGGTGGGACCATAGGTTTGCATATTCTTGTGAGAATACATGAGCAATCTCGCCGATACTATGAACTCTGAATCTGATTTCGGTGCGTACGTCGCCCATAATATCTCGCTGTGCTTCATACGCCTCGTAAAGCTTGCCAAAGTACTCTCTCGCCGTCCGGATGTACCTTTGGCTTCCTGGGTTTTCGATGCTGCCCGGTCTCAACGTAGACTTGAATATGTGCGCTGCACGAGAGTATACCATTCCTTTCAAAATCCGGTCATTGTCAGTATCTGGTTTGTTTGGTAAACGCTTGACTGCGATTGTCCCAAAGTGGGGGTTTGACTGCATAGGTGCGTATATCGGGTAATTTTCACCTCGACATTCCCCGACACGTTTAGATTTCAACCGGACAAGGCGGACTCGGTGCTGGTCCGAAGGTTTAGTCACAGTGGCGACATCCACTATCACTGAGACGTCTTGGAGTGTCCTAAGCATGCCGTCAATCCAGCTGAAGCTCTCAATACTGGCCTTCATTGCATAGTCGATGTACACTACTTTGGGAACCCGAGCTCCATTCAGGATATGATAGAGGTCATACGCAGTGATGCGACGCCGGTGCCACTTCAGTAAACCGTTTTCTTCTTCGTGGGCTTCCAGTTTGTATCCAAAGTGCTCTTGTAACTTTGCTATAATCAATTCCTTGAATGTCTTGTCAACGTACACGTATCCTGGGCCCTTGGCGACCAAGAGCATGTCTCGTGTGTCACGAGTATCTGTCCCTAGATTGAATGTCAGGCTTGTCATACAGGCTAGCACCATGCACGGTCCTATCACTTCTATGTAGTCGATATCGAGGTCTGATTCGTTGAAGACAGGGTACGATGGTACAATCGGATGCATGGTCGTGTCATGTGGCAGTGGAACACTTGTCCCATGTCGTTCTTCGCTAGTCGTAGGAACTTGCTCATCAGTCGAAGGTGACTGAACATTCCATATGGCTAGAATGTCAGGAGAACTTGATGACGTTTGTGATGGAGAGTTCTCCTCTCGTTTCTCTTCCCCGGTAGTAGCTATAGTGACGCTGTCGTGTTGTTGGACTTGATCATTACTACGACTGTTTTCTCGGTTGTTGTAGCTGCTAGATCGGTTGCGGAACGTCATAAATGGTCGCATATTGTCGGCGCGGTGAGTCGGTCGGCTACGCTAGTCGGCTTGGTCGTTCGGTCGGCTTGGTTGGTCGGCTTAAACTGTTGTCGGCTTGGTCGATCGGTCGGCTTGGTTGGTCGGCTTAAACTGTTGTCGGCTTGGTCGATCGGTCGGCTTGGTTGGTCGGCTTAAACGGTTGTCGGCTTGGTCGGTCGGTCGCTTGAACTTGGTAATCCTGGTTAACCACTTTGACTCCTCGTCTTACTTGTTCGGTGTTCCCGGGTGGAAAAGAGGAGAGGCCGTATCCTAATGTAATGGTTTGATTTTTTTGGCTTTTTTTAATTATTGTTTTCAAGGGAGTACAACTTACACTTCCTACCACACCCACCGAATGTTCGGACTTGGAGTAAACCACGGCACTATTTAAGTTCAGAAGTAGGCACGCACTAGGGCCTAAATCTCTGGGTGCTGCTCACTCACACTCCAGTGCACCTTGCAGGGTATAGTTGGTACGGTGTCCAGCGTAAACGCTCAAGACTGTGTACCCGTTCCCCCGTAAACCTCGGCGTTAAAACGCTCCGGACGGTGCAAATTACCTATTTAAAACACAAAGGGTTAAGGTTAACTGGTAAAACCTAATTCGAAACACGCAATTATGTTCCTAAAGCTAGCCTCGAAGTTATCCGGTATGGCTTACTTTGTTGTTTCGCTTTATCATTAGGACTACATGCTTATAGTCGGACGGGAACCATACGAACAACTACTAATACTAGATTGAGTATAGACTTATAGAAGGAAGGGTCCCATACGAACATCTACCTATTTTATTTTCAGGCACTAAGGTTGCCCTTAAATTTAGTACACTAATACAACACGCCTGATCAATTGCGTGGGCAAATCAGGAGCACTGAAAAAGATCTTCAACTATGTATAAGCGCAAGAAACATGCTTTTCTCGAAAACTAGCTTGGAAACCAATATTTTTCAGGGTACCGCTCGACTGTGTGCACCTAAATGTTGGTTATAATTTGGCTTGTCGCTAGAGCAAAATCATACATCACGTTTGAGGGGAACAAAACCTCATAATTCGGCTCGTAATTTCAAAATCAGCACTGTATGCAATGTCAAGTGAAAGGTTGCACATGGGTGCGCGACGGTACTTTGAGTCGATTCGGTCAAGTTTTTGATGGGTTTTGAGCTACAATTGGAAGTTTGACAAAGTGCGCATGTCTGTGTACACGTAATAAGTCATGTCGTATGTGGGGCGATACGATGCAAAAGTCAAACTTCATGTTTTGGTTGGAGAAGTCGGCATAAACTGGGCTAGAAAGTGATTTGTTTCCATTTCGCTGGGTTTTCGGTAATGTTGGCGTTTGTATGAGTCGTACATTGCATATCACCACATCAAAAAGTAGTTGTGCCCATAGCCCAAACTATGACAACAGTCAGACTATACAGTTTTCAAGTGAAAGGTTGCCCTTGGGTGTGCGACGGTACTTTGAGTCGATTCGGTCAAGTTTTTGATGGGTTTTGAGCTACAATTGGAAGTTTGACAAAGTTCGCATGTCTGTGTACACGTAATAAGTCATGTCGTATGTGGGGCGATACGATGCAAAAGTCAAACTTCATGTTTTGGTTGGAGAAGTCGGCATTAACTGGGCTAGAAAGCGATTTGTTTCCATTTCGCTGGGTTTTCGGTAATGTTGGCGTTTGTATGAGTCGTACATTGCATATCACCACATCAAAAAGTAGTTGTGCACATAGCCCAAACTATGACAACAGTCAGACTATACAGTTTTCAAGTGAAAGGTTGTCCTTGGGTGTGCGACGGTACTTTGAGTCGATTCGGTCAAGTTTTTGATGGGTTTTGAGCTACAATTGGAAGTTTGACAAAGTTCGCATGTCTGTGTACACGTAATAAGTCATGTCGTATGTGGGGCGATACGATGCAAAAGTCAAACTTCATGTTTTGGTTGGAGAAGTCGGCATAAACTGGGCTAGAAAGTGATTTGTTTCCATTTCGCTGGGTTTTCGGTAATGTTGGCGTTTGTATGAGTCGTACATTGCATATCACCACATCAAAAAGTAGTTGTGCACATAGCACAAACTATGACAACAGTCAGACTATACAGTTTTCAAGTGAAAGGTTGTCCTTGGGTGTGCGACGGTACTTTGAGTCGATTCGGTCAAGTTTTTGATGGGTTTTGAGCTACAATTGGAAGTTTGACAAAGTTCGCATGTCTGTGTACACGTAATAAGTCATGTCGTATGTGGGGCGATACGATGCAAAAGTCAAACTTCATGTTTTGGTTGGAGAAGTCGGCATTAACTGGGCTAGAAAGCGATTTGTTTCCATTTCGCTGGGTTTTCGGTAATGTTGGCGTTTGTATGAGTCGTACATTGCATATCACCACATCAAAAAGTAGTTGTGCACATAGCCCAAACTATGACAACAGTCAGACTATACAGTTTTCAAGTGAAAGGTTGTCCTTGGGTGTGCGACGGTACTTTGAGTCGATTCGGTCAAGTTTTTGATGGGTTTTGAGCTACAATTGGAAGTTTGACAAAGTTCGCATGTCTGTGTACACGTAATAAGTCATGTCGTATGTGGGGCGATACGATGCAAAAGTCAAACTTCATGTTTTGGTTGGAGAAGTCGGCATTAACTGGGCTAGAAAGCGATTTGTTTCCATTTCGCTGGGTTTTCGGTAATGTTGGCGTTTGTATGAGTCGTACATTGCATATCACCACATCAAAAAGTAGTTGTGCACATAGCCCAAACTATGACAACAGTCAGACTATACAGTTTTCAAGTGAAAGGTTGTCCTTGGGTGTGCGACGGTACTTTGAGTCGATTCGGTCAAGTTTTTGATGGGTTTTGAGCTACAATTGGAAGTTTGACAAAGTTCGCATGTCTGTGTACACGTAATAAGTCATGTCGTATGTGGGGCGATACGATGCAAAAGTCAAACTTCATGTTTTGGTTGGAGAAGTCGGCATAAACTGGGCTAGAAAGTGATTTGTTTCCATTTCGCTGGGTTTTCGGTAATGTTGGCGTTTGTATGAGTCGTACATTGCATATCACCACATCAAAAAGTAGTTGTGCACATAGCACAAACTATGACAACAGTCAGACTATACAGTTTTCAAGTGAAAGGTTGCCCTTGGGTGTGCGACGGTACTTTGAGTCGATTCGGTCAAGTTTTTGATGGGTTTTGAGCTACAATTGGAAGTTTGACAAAGTTCGCATGTCTGTGTACACGTAATAAGTCATGTCGTATGTGGGGCGATACGATGCAAAAGTCAAACTTCATGTTTTGGTTGGAGAAGTCGGCATTAACTGGGCTAGAAAGCGATTTGTTTCCATTTCGCTGGGTTTTCGGTAATGTTGGCGTTTGTATGAGTCGTACATTGCATATCACCACATCAAAAAGTAGTTGTGCACATAGCCCAAACTATGACAACAGTCAGACTATACAGTTTTCAAGTGAAAGGTTGTCCTTGGGTGTGCGACGGTACTTTGAGTCGATTCGGTCAAGTTTTTGATGGGTTTTGAGCTACAATTGGAAGTTTGACAAAGTTCGCATGTCTGTGTACACGTAATAAGTCATGTCGTATGTGGGGCGATACGATGCAAAAGTCAAACTTCATGTTTTGGTTGGAGAAGTCGGCATAAACTGGGCTAGAAAGTGATTTGTTTCCATTTCGCTGGGTTTTCGGTAATGTTGGCGTTTGTATGAGTCGTACATTGCATATCACCACATCAAAAAGTAGTTGTGCACATAGCACAAACTATGACAACAGTCAGACTATACAGTTTTCAAGTGAAAGGTTGCCCTTGGGTGTGCGACGGTACTTTGAGTCGATTCGGTCAAGTTTTTGATGGGTTTTGAGCTACAATTGGAAGTTTGACAAAGTTCGCATGTCTGTGTACACGTAATAAGTCATGTCGTATGTGGGGCGATACGATGCAAAAGTCAAACTTCATGTTTTGGTTGGAGAAGTCGGCATAAACTGGGCTAGAAAGTGATTTGTTTCCATTTCGCTGGGTTTTCGGTAATGTTGGCGTTTGTATGAGTCGTACATTGCATATCACCACATCAAAAAGTAGTTGTGCACATAGCACAAACTATGACAACAGTCAGACTATACAGTTTTCAAGTGAAAGGTTGTCCTTGGGTGTGCGACGGTACTTTGAGTCGATTCGGTCAAGTTTTTGATGGGTTTTGAGCTACAATTGGAAGTTTGACAAAGTTCGCATGTCTGTGTACACGTAATAAGTCATGTCGTATGTGGGGCGATACGATGCAAAAGTCAAACTTCATGTTTTGGTTGGAGAAGTCGGCATAAACTGGGCTAGAAAGCGATTTGTTTCCATTTCGCTGGGTTTTCGGTAATGTTGGCGTTTGTATGAGTCGTACATTGCATATCACCACATCAAAAAGTAGTTGTGCACATAGCACAAACTATGACAACAGTCAGACTATACAGTTTTCAAGTGAAAGGTTGCCCTTGGGTGTGCGACGGTACTTTGAGTCGATTCGGTCAAGTTTTTGATGGGTTTTGAGCTACAATTGGAAGTTTGACAAAGTTCGCATGTCTGTGTACACGTAATAAGTCATGTCGTATGTGGGGCGATACGATGCAAAAGTCAAACTTCATGTTTTGGTTGGAGAAGTCGGCATTAACTGGGCTAGAAAGCGATTTGTTTCCATTTCGCTGGGTTTTCGGTAATGTTGGCGTTTGTATGAGTCGTACATTGCATATCACCACATCAAAAAGTAGTTGTGCACATAGCACAAACTATGACAACAGTCAGACTATACAGTTTTCAAGTGAAAGGTTGCCCTTGGGTGTGCGACGGTACTTTGAGTCGATTCGGTCAAGTTTTTGATGGGTTTTGAGCTACAATTGGAAGTTTGACAAAGTTCGCATGTCTGTGTACACGTAATAAGTCATGTCGTATGTGGGGCGATACGATGCAAAAGTCAAACTTCATGTTTTGGTTGGAGAAGTCGGCATAAACTGGGCTAGAAAGCGATTTGTTTCCATTTCGCTGGGTTTTCGGTAATGTTGGCGTTTGTATGAGTCGTACATTGCATATCACCACATCAAAAAGTAGTTGTGCACATAGCACAAACTATGACAACAGTCAGACTATACAGTTTTCAAGTGAAAGGTTGCCCTTGGGTGTGCGACGGTACTTTGAGTCGATTCGGTCAAGTTTTTGATGGGTTTTGAGCTACAATTGGAAGTTTGACAAAGTTCGCATGTCTGTGTACACGTAATAAGTCATGTCGTATGTGGGGCGATACGATGCAAAAGTCAAACTTCATGTTTTGGTTGGAGAAGTCGGCATTAACTGGGCTAGAAAGCGATTTGTTTCCATTTCGCTGGGTTTTCGGTAATGTTGGCGTTTGTATGAGTCGTACATTGCATATCACCACATCAAAAAGTAGTTGTGCACATAGCACAAACTATGACAACAGTCAGACTATACAGTTTTCAAGTGAAAGGTTGCCCTTGGGTGTGCGACGGTACTTTGAGTCGATTCGGTCAAGTTTTTGATGGGTTTTGAGCTACAATTGGAAGTTTGACAAAGTTCGCATGTCTGTGTACACGTAATAAGTCATGTCGTATGTGGGGCGATACGATGCAAAAGTCAAACTTCATGTTTTGGTTGGAGAAGTCGGCATTAACTGGGCTAGAAAGTGATTTGTTTCCATTTCGCTGGGTTTTCGGTAATGTTGGCGTTTGTATGAGTCGTACATTGCATATCACCACATCAAAAAGTAGTTGTGCACATAGCACAAACTATGACAACAGTCAGACTATACAGTTTTCAAGTGAAAGGTTGTCCTTGGGTGTGCGACGGTACTTTGAGTCGATTCGGTCAAGTTTTTGATGGGTTTTGAGCTACAATTGGAAGTTTGACAAAGTGCACATGTCTGTGTACACGTAATAAGTCATGTCGTATGTGGGGCGATACGATGCAAAAGTCAAACTTCATGTTTTGGTTGGAGAAGTCGGCATTAACTGGGCTAGAAAGCGATTTGTTTCCATTTCGCTGGGTTTTCGGTAATGTTGGCGTTTGTATGAGTCGTACATTGCATATCACCACATCAAAAAGTAGTTGTGCACATAGCACAAACTATGACAACAGTCAGACTATACAGTTTTCAAGTGAAAGGTTGTCCTTGGGTGTGCGACGGTACTTTGAGTCGATTCGGTCAAGTTTTTGATGGGTTTTGAGCTACAATTGGAAGTTTGACAAAGTTCGCATGTCTGTGTACACGTAATAAGTCATGTCGTATGTGGGGCGATACGATGCAAAAGTCAAACTTCATGTTTTGGATGGTAGTTAGATAGTCATGGGGGATACAAACAAACACGGAAATGTTGCGCGAAGTAATAATGACAAAACCGCTGTAAATATTATAATAGTATAATAGGTTGCGATAGAATTTCGTTAGTAGTAAAATGGTATTGTATTTAAAAAACATGATAAAGATGGTTTTGTGGATAAAATAAGTAGTGATAGAAAATATGTTGGTAGAAGAAGTGATATGGTTATAAGTAGAAAAAGAATTAATAAAGTTGAGTTTTATGATAACAAAATGTGGTAATGAAGTAAAATATTGTATATTGAATAAAAGATTGAAATCAATATAGTTTTTTAGTCAATAGGTGTATGTGCAGAATATTATAGTAGTATGAGTAGTGATAGAATTTTGTGTAGGCAGGAAAAGTAAAATATGAGAAAGTGGAAGAACAATTGGAATTGATAAGGGTTGTGGTAAAGTGTAGAAGGTAGTAGAATGTGTAGTTATAGAAGATTATTAAAAAGGAGAAAGTAGAAGAGGTAGTAATAGAATAGATGCGAGTAAAATAAATTTTAGTAAGTAATGTGGTAAAATGATATTATTTATAGAGGAAGAATTGGAGAGAGTGATATTGTAAAAGATGAAGTAGTAGTAGATAATAACGTAGGGCATGGTAGTGAAATCGATGATGGTGTGTTATGAGTAACAGAATATATTAGGAGGATGTAGATGAATGTAATAGTAGAATAGTTAATAATCGTAAGATATATAGTTGTAGAGAATGCGATAGGAGAATATGTAGTGGTAAATGATAAGGATGAAAATAAAGGGTTGAACAGTTTAAGCGTTAGAATATGTTGTTAAGAATATCGTATGTAGGAAATATTTGTAAAGGATTTAATTGTATGTTATGTAATGGTATATTATGAAGTTGTAAAATTTGTAGTTGTAGAGTATGATATTGTAAAGTATGATATTGTAGAGTATGAAATTGTAGAGTATGTGATTGTAGAGTTTGTGATTAGAGATTTAGGGTTTAGGGTTTAGGGTTAGGGTTTAGGGTTTAGGG
>VOQZ01002122.1:0-21643 GCA_008079305.1 Phytophthora palmivora
GCGCTCTTATGGTGTAATGGTTAGCACTCTGGACTCTGAATCCAGCGATCCGGGTTCAAATCCCGGTAGGCCTCGTTTTGCACTGCTCCTACCGGCTCCACCACACCCCGTTGTTGCTGCGGCTACGGACCTGCAACGTACTGCTTCAACGCACCCACTGTCGCTACAGCATCTACTATATGGGGTCAGCATGACGGCTTCTAATTTTGCGCTTCAAACGAATCGCGGCTGACGACAATCTTGCATGTTGACAACCGCGAGCATGTCACTGATATCAAAGGACGGTCCAAGCCAGGAAGCACCATAGACAGACCCCAAGTGTGCAGATTGCGACGACGAAGGCGAGGCAGCAATGGAGGTGGGGATCGAAGCGGGTGGTCTGCGTAACAAGCGCGTAAGAATGTTGGTTGTGTACGAGGGCAAGCGATCGGTGGTAGGACTAGCTGCGGTGTGTGGATGCGATGAGGACGCGAGTTGGAGCAATTCGATGGGTTGCGGAGCTGCGTGCAAGGCTTTGGTTAGGCGCTCTTATGGGTGTAAATGGTTAGCACTCTGGACTCTGAATCCAGCGATCCGGGTTCAAATCCCGGTAGGACCTCGTTTTGCACTGCTCCTACCGGCTCCACCACACCCCTTTGTTGCTGCGCTACGGACCTGCAACGTACTGCTTCAAACGCACCCACTGTCGCTACAGCATCTACTATATGTGGTCAGCATGACGGCTTCTAATTTTGCGCTTCAAACGAATCGCGGCTGACGACAATCTTGCATGTTGACAACCGCGAGCATGTCACTGATATCAAAGGAACGGTCCAAAGCCAGGAAGCACCATAGACAGACCCCAAGTGTGCAGATTGCGACGAGACGAGGCGAGGCAGCAATGGAGGTGGGGATCGAAGCGGGTGGTCTGCGTAACAACGCGTAAGAATGTTGGTTGTGTACGAGGGCAGCGATCGGTGGTAGGACTAGCTGCGGTGTGTGGGATGGCGATGAGGACGCGAGTTGGAAGCAATTCGATGGGGTTGCGGAGTTGGCGTGCAAGGGCTTGGTTAGGCGCTCTTATGGTGTAATGGTTAGCACTCTGGACTTTGAATCCAGCGATCCGGGTTCAAATCCCGGTAGGAGCTCGTTTTTGCGCGTGGTTCGAAGCGTGTGGTGTGGCTGTGGTGGTTTGCGTTACGTGGGAGTAGCAAATCGCGTTTGAAAATGTGTTTGTGGATGGTGGAGTTAGTGCTGGTCTTATGGTGTAATGGTTAGCACTCTGGACTCTGAATCCAGCGATCCGGGTTCAAATCCCGGTAGGACCTCGTTTTGCACTGCTCCTACCGGCTCCACCACACCCCGTTGTTGCTGCGCTACGGACCTGCAACGTACTGCTTCAAACGCACCCACTGTCGCTACAGCATCTACTATATGTGGTCAGCATGACGGCTTCTAATTTTGCGCTTCAAACGAATCGCGGCTGACGACAATCTTGCATGTTGACAACCGCGAGCATGTCACTGATATCAAAGGAACGGTCCAAAGCCAGGAAGCACCATAGACAGACCCCAAGTGTGCAGATTGCGACGACGAAGGCGAGGCAGCAATGGAGGTGGGGATCGAAGCGGGTGGTCTGCGTAACAAGCGCGTAAGAATGTTGGTTGTGTACGAGGGCAGCGATCGGTGGTAGGACTAGCTGCGGTGTGTGGGATGGCGATGAGGACGCGAGTTGGAAGCAATTCGATGGGGTTGCGGAGTTGGCGTGCAAGGGCTTGGTTAGGCGCTCTTATGGTGTAATGGTTAGCACTCTGGACTTTGAATCCAGCGATCCGGGTTCAAATCCCGGTAGGAGCTCGTTTTTGCGCGTGGTTCGAAGCGTGTGGTGTGGCTGTGGTGGTTTGCGTTACGTGGGAGTAGCAAATCGCGTTTGAAAATGTGTTTGTGGATGGTGGAGTTAGTGCTGGTCTTATGGTGTAATGGTTAGCACTCTGGACTCTGAATCCAGCGATCCGGGTTCAAATCCCGGTAGGACCTCGTTTTGCACTGCTCCTACCGGCTCCACCACACCCCGTTGTTGCTGCGCTACGGACCTGCAACGTACTGCTTCAAACGCACCCACTGTCGCTACAGCATCTACTATATGTGGTCAGCATGACGGCTTCTAATTTTGCGCTTCAAACGAATCGCGGCTGACGACAATCTTGCATGTTGACAACCGCGAGCATGTCACTGATATCAAAGGAACGGTCCAAAGCCAGGAAGCACCATAGACAGACCCCAAGTGTGCAGATTGCGACGACGAAGGCGAGGCAGCAATGGAGGTGGGGATCGAAGCGGGTGGTCTGCGTAACAAGCGCGTAAGAATGTTGGTTGTGTACGAGGGCAGCGATCGGTGGTAGGACTAGCTGCGGTGTGTGGGATGGCGATGAGGACGCGAGTTGGAAGCAATTCGATGGGGTTGCGGAGTTGGCGTGCAAGGGCTTGGTTAGGCGCTCTTATGGTGTAATGGTTAGCACTCTGGACTTTGAATCCAGCGATCCGGGTTCAAATCCCGGTAGGAGCTCGTTTTTGCGCGTGGTTCGAAGCGTGTGTGTGTGGCTGTGGTGGTTTGCGTTACGTGGGAGTAGCAAATCGCGTTTGAAAATGTGTTTGTGTGGATGGTGGAGTTAGTGCTGGTCTTATGGTGTAATGGTTAGCACTCTGGACTCTGAATCCAGCGATCCGGGTTCAAATCCCGGTAGGACCTCGTTTTGCACTGCTCCTACCGGCTCCACCACACCCCGTTGTTGCTGCGCTACGGACCTGCAACGTACTGCTTCAAACGCACCCACTGTCGCTACAGCATCTACTATATGTGGTCAGCATGACGGCTTCTAATTTTGCGCTTCAAACGAATCGCGGCTGACGACAATCTTGCATGTTGACAACCGCGAGCATGTCACTGATATCAAAGGAACGGTCCAAAGCCAGGAAGCACCATAGACAGACCCCAAGTGTGCAGATTGCGACGACGAAGGCGAGGCAGCAATGGAGGTGGGGATCGAAGCGGGTGGTCTGCGTAACAAGCGCGTAAGAATGTTGGTTGTGTACGAGGGCAGCGATCGGTGGTAGGACTAGCTGCGGTGTGTGGGATGGCGATGAGGACGCGAGTTGGAAGCAATTCGATGGGGTTGCGGAGTTGGCGTGCAAGGGCTTGGTTAGGCGCTCTTATATGGTAATGGTTAGCACTCTGGACTTTGAATCCAGCGATCCGGGTTCAAATCCCGGTAGGAGCTCGTTTTTGCGCGTGGTTCGAAGCGTGTGGTGTGGCTGTGGTGGTTTGCGTTACGTGGGAGTAGCAAATCGCGTTTGAAAATGTGTTTGTGGATGGTGGAGTTAGTGCTGGTCTTATGGTGTAATGGTTAGCACTCTGGACTCTGAATCCAGCGATCCGGGTTCAAATCCCGGTAGGACCTCGTTTTGCACTGCTCCTACCGGCTCCACCACACCCCGTTGTTGCTGCGCTACGGACCTGCAACGTACTGCTTCAAACGCACCCACTGTCGCTACAGCATCTACTATATGTGGTCAGCATGACGGCTTCTAATTTTGCGCTTCAAACGAATCGCGGCTGACGACAATCTTGCATGTTGACAACCGCGAGCATGTCACTGATATCAAAGGAACGGTCCAAAGCCAGGAAGCACCATAGACAGACCCCAAGTGTGCAGATTGCGACGACGAAGGCGAGGCAGCAATGGAGGTGGGGATCGAAGCGGGTGGTCTGCGTAACAAGCGCGTAAGAATGTTGGTTGTGTACGAGGGCAGCGATCGGTGGTAGGACTAGCTGCGGTGTGTGGGATGGCGATGAGGACGCGAGTTGGAAGCAATTCGATGGGGTTGCGGAGTTGGCGTGCAAGGGCTTGGTTAGGCGCTCTTATGGTGTAATGGTTAGCACTCTGGACTTTGAATCCAGCGATCCGGGTTCAAATCCCGGTAGGAGCTCGTTTTTGCGCGTGGTTCGAAGCGTGTGGTGTGGCTGTGGTGGTTTGCGTTACGTGGGAGTAGCAAATCGCGTTTGAAAATGTGTTTGTGGATGGTGGAGTTAGTGCTGGTCTTATGGTGTAATGGTTAGCACTCTGGACTCTGAATCCAGCGATCCGGGTTCAAATCCCGGTAGGACCTCGTTTTGCACTGCTCCTACCGGCTCCACCACACCCCGTTGTTGCTGCGCTACGGACCTGCAACGTACTGCTTCAAACGCACCCACTGTCGCTACAGCATCTACTATATGTGGTCAGCATGACGGCTTCTAATTTTGCGCTTCAAACGAATCGCGGCTGACGACAATCTTGCATGTTGACAACCGCGAGCATGTCACTGATATCAAAGGAACGGTCCAAAGCCAGGAAGCACCATAGACAGACCCCAAGTGTGCAGATTGCGACGACGAAGGCGAGGCAGCAATGGAGGTGGGGATCGAAGCGGGTGGTCTGCGTAACAAGCGCGTAAGAATGTTGGTTGTGTACGAGGGCAGCGATCGGTGGTAGGACTAGCTGCGGTGTGTGGGATGGCGATGAGGACGCGAGTTGGAAGCAATTCGATGGGGTTGCGGAGTTGGCGTGCAAGGGCTTGGTTAGGCGCTCTTATGGTGTAATGGTTAGCACTCTGGACTTTGAATCCAGCGATCCGGGTTCAAATCCCGGTAGGAGCTCGTTTTTGCGCGTGGTTCGAAGCGTGTGGTGTGGCTGTGGTGGTTTGCGTTACGTGGGAGTAGCAAATCGCGTTTGAAAATGTGTTTGTGGATGGTGGAGTTAGTGCTGGTCTTATGGTGTAATGGTTAGCACTCTGGACTCTGAATCCAGCGATCCGGGTTCAAATCCCGGTAGGACCTCGTTTTGCACTGCTCCTACCGGCTCCACCACACCCCGTTGTTGCTGCGCTACGGACCTGCAACGTACTGCTTCAAACGCACCCACTGTCGCTACAGCATCTACTATATGTGGTCAGCATGACGGCTTCTAATTTTGCGCTTCAAACGAATCGCGGCTGACGACAATCTTGCATGTTGACAACCGCGAGCATGTCACTGATATCAAAGGAACGGTCCAAAGCCAGGAAGCACCATAGACAGACCCCAAGTGTGCAGATTGCGACGACGAAGGCGAGGCAGCAATGGAGGTGGGGATCGAAGCGGGTGGTCTGCGTAACAAGCGCGTAAGAATGTTGGTTGTGTACGAGGGCAGCGATCGGTGGTAGGACTAGCTGCGGTGTGTGGGATGGCGATGAGGACGCGAGTTGGAAGCAATTCGATGGGTTGCGGAGTTGGCGTGCAAGGGCTTGGTTAGGCGCTCTTATGGTGTAATGGTTAGCACTCTGGACTTTGAATCCAGCGATCCGGGTTCAATCCCGGTAGGAGCTCGTTTTTGCGCGTGGTTCGAAGCGTGTGGTGTGCTGTGGTGGTTTGCGTTACGTGGAGTAGCAAATCGCGTTTGAAAATGTGTTGTGGATGGTGGAGTTAGTGCTGGTCTTATGGTGTATGGTTAGCACTCTGGACTTTGAATGCGTTCAATCCGTAGGAGCTCGTGGCGCGTGGTTCAAGCGTGTGGTGTGGCTGTTGCGTTACGTGGGAGTAGCAAATCGCGTTTGAAAATGTGTTTGTGGATGGTGGAGTTAGTGCTGGTCTTATGGTGTAATGGTTAGCACTCTGGACTCTGAATCCAGCGATCCGGGTTCAAATCCCGGTAGGACCTCGTTTTGCACTGCTCCTACCGGCTCCACCACACCCCGTTGTTGCTGCGCTACGGACCTGCAACGTACTGCTTCAAACGCACCCACTGTCGCTACAGCATCTACTATATGTGGTCAGCATGACGGCTTCTAATTTTGCGCTTCAAACGAATCGCGGCTGACGACAATCTTGCATGTTGACAACCGCGAGCATGTCACTGATATCAAAGGAACGGTCCAAAGCCAGGAAGCACCATAGACAGACCCCAAGTGTGCAGATTGCGACGACGAAGGCGAGGCAGCAATGGAGGTGGGGATCGAAGCGGGTGGTCTGCGTAACAAGCGCGTAAGAATGTTGGTTGTGTACGAGGGCAGCGATCGGTGGTAGGACTAGCTGCGGTGTGTGGGATGGCGATGAGGACGCGAGTTGGAAGCAATTCGATGGGGTTGCGGAGTTGGCGTGCAAGGGCTTGGTTAGGCGCTCTTATGGTGTAATGGTTAGCACTCTGGACTTTGAATCCAGCGATCCGGGTTCAAATCCCGGTAGGAGCTCGTTTTTGCGCGTGGTTCGAAGCGTGTGGTGTGGCTGTGGTGGTTTGCGTTACGTGGGAGTAGCAAATCGCGTTTGAAAATGTGTTTGTGGATGGTGGAGTTAGTGCTGGTCTTATGGTGTAATGGTTAGCACTCTGGACTCTGAATCCAGCGATCCGGGTTCAAATCCCGGTAGGACCTCGTTTTGCACTGCTCCTACCGGCTCCACCACACCCCGTTGTTGCTGCGCTACGGACCTGCAACGTACTGCTTCAAACGCACCCACTGTCGCTACAGCATCTACTATATGTGGTCAGCATGACGGCTTCTAATTTTGCGCTTCAAACGAATCGCGGCTGACGACAATCTTGCATGTTGACAACCGCGAGCATGTCACTGATATCAAAGGAACGGTCCAAAGCCAGGAAGCACCATAGACAGACCCCAAGTGTGCAGATTGCGACGACGAAGGCGAGGCAGCAATGGAGGTGGGGATCGAAGCGGGTGGTCTGCGTAACAAGCGCGTAAGAATGTTGGTTGTGTACGAGGGCAGCGATCGGTGGTAGGACTAGCTGCGGTGTGTGGGATGGCGATGAGGACGCGAGTTGGAAGCAATTCGATGGGGTTGCGGAGTTGGCGTGCAAGGGCTTGGTTAGGCGCTCTTATGGTGTAATGGTTAGCACTCTGGACTTTGAATCCAGCGATCCGGGTTCAAATCCCGGTAGGAGCTCGTTTTTGCGCGTGGTTCGAAGCGTGTGGTGTGGCTGTGGTGGTTTGCGTTACGTGGGAGTAGCAAATCGCGTTTGAAAATGTGTTTGTGGATGGTGGAGTTAGTGCTGGTCTTATGGTGTAATGGTTAGCACTCTGGACTCTGAATCCAGCGATCCGGGTTCAAATCCCGGTAGGACCTCGTTTTGCACTGCTCCTACCGGCTCCACCACACCCCGTTGTTGCTGCGCTACGGACCTGCAACGTACTGCTTCAAACGCACCCACTGTCGCTACAGCATCTACTATATGTGGTCAGCATGACGGCTTCTAATTTTGCGCTTCAAACGAATCGCGGCTGACGACAATCTTGCATGTTGACAACCGCGAGCATGTCACTGATATCAAAGGAACGGTCCAAAGCCAGGAAGCACCATAGACAGACCCCAAGTGTGCAGATTGCGACGACGAAGGCGAGGCAGCAATGGAGGTGGGGATCGAAGCGGGTGGTCTGCGTAACAAGCGCGTAAGAATGTTGGTTGTGTACGAGGGCAGCGATCGGTGGTAGGACTAGCTGCGGTGTGTGGGATGGCGATGAGGACGCGAGTTGGAAGCAATTCGATGGGGTTGCGGAGTTGGCGTGCAAGGGCTTGGTTAGGCGCTCTTATGGTGTAATGGTTAGCACTCTGGACTTTGAATCCAGCGATCCGGGTTCAAATCCCGGTAGGAGCTCGTTTTTGCGCGTGGTTCGAAGCGTGTGGTGTGGCTGTGGTGGTTTGCGTTACGTGGGAGTAGCAAATCGCGTTTGAAAATGTGTTTGTGGATGGTGGAGTTAGTGCTGGTCTTATGGTGTAATGGTTAGCACTCTGGACTCTGAATCCAGCGATCCGGGTTCAAATCCCGGTAGGAGCTCGTTTTTGCGCGTGGTTCGAAGCGTGTGGTGTGGCTGTGGTGGTTTGCGTTACGTGGGAGTAGCAAATCGCGTTTGAAAATGTGTTTGTGGATGGTGGAGTTAGTGCTGGTCTTATGGTGTAATGGTTAGCACTCTGGACTCTGAATCCAGCGATCCGGGTTCAAATCCCGGTAGGACCTCGTTTTGCACTGCTCCTACCGGCTCCACCACACCCCGTTGTTGCTGCGCTACGGACCTGCAACGTACTGCTTCAAACGCACCCACTGTCGCTACAGCATCTACTATATGTGGTCAGCATGACGGCTTCTAATTTTGCGCTTCAAACGAATCGCGGCTGACGACAATCTTGCATGTTGACAACCGCGAGCATGTCACTGATATCAAAGGAACGGTCCAAAGCCAGGAAGCACCATAGACAGACCCCAAGTGTGCAGATTGCGACGACGAAGGCGAGGCAGCAATGGAGGTGGGGATCGAAGCGGGTGGTCTGCGTAACAAGCGCGTAAGAATGTTGGTTGTGTACGAGGGCAGCGATCGGTGGTAGGACTAGCTGCGGTGTGTGGGATGGCGATGAGGACGCGAGTTGGAAGCAATTCGATGGGGTTGCGGAGTTGGCGTGCAAGGGCTTGGTTAGGCGCTCTTATGGTGTAATGGTTAGCACTCTGGACTTTGAATCCAGCGATCCGGGTTCAAATCCCGGTAGGAGCTCGTTTTTGCGCGTGGTTCGAAGCGTGTGGTGTGGCTGTGGTGGTTTGCGTTACGTGGGAGTAGCAAATCGCGTTTGAAAATGTGTTTGTGGATGGTGGAGTTAGTGCTGGTCTTATGGTGTAATGGTTAGCACTCTGGACTCTGAATCCAGCGATCCGGGTTCAAATCCCGGTAGGACCTCGTTTTGCACTGCTCCTACCGGCTCCACCACACCCCGTTGTTGCTGCGCTACGGACCTGCAACGTACTGCTTCAAACGCACCCACTGTCGCTACAGCATCTACTATATGTGGTCAGCATGACGGCTTCTAATTTTGCGCTTCAAACGAATCGCGGCTGACGACAATCTTGCATGTTGACAACCGCGAGCATGTCACTGATATCAAAGGAACGGTCCAAAGCCAGGAAGCACCATAGACAGACCCCAAGTGTGCAGATTGCGACGACGAAGGCGAGGCAGCAATGGAGGTGGGGATCGAAGCGGGTGGTCTGCGTAACAAGCGCGTAAGAATGTTGGTTGTGTACGAGGGCAGCGATCGGTGGTAGGACTAGCTGCGGTGTGTGGGATGGCGATGAGGACGCGAGTTGGAAGCAATTCGATGGGGTTGCGGAGTTGGCGTGCAAGGGCTTGGTTAGGCGCTCTTATGGTGTAATGGTTAGCACTCTGGACTTTGAATCCAGCGATCCGGGTTCAAATCCCGGTAGGAGCTCGTTTTTGCGCGTGGTTCGAAGCGTGTGGTGTGGCTGTGGTGGTTTGCGTTACGTGGGAGTAGCAAATCGCGTTTGAAAATGTGTTTGTGGATGGTGGAGTTAGTGCTGGTCTTATGGTGTAATGGTTAGCACTCTGGACTCTGAATCCAGCGATCCGGGTTCAAATCCCGGTAGGACCTCGTTTTGCACTGCTCCTACCGGCTCCACCACACCCCGTTGTTGCTGCGCTACGGACCTGCAACGTACTGCTTCAAACGCACCCACTGTCGCTACAGCATCTACTATATGTGGTCAGCATGACGGCTTCTAATTTTGCGCTTCAAACGAATCGCGGCTGACGACAATCTTGCATGTTGACAACCGCGAGCATGTCACTGATATCAAAGGAACGGTCCAAAGCCAGGAAGCACCATAGACAGACCCCAAGTGTGCAGATTGCGACGACGAAGGCGAGGCAGCAATGGAGGTGGGGATCGAAGCGGGTGGTCTGCGTAACAAGCGCGTAAGAATGTTGGTTGTGTACGAGGGCAGCGATCGGTGGTAGGACTAGCTGCGGTGTGTGGGATGGCGATGAGGACGCGAGTTGGAAGCAATTCGATGGGGTTGCGGAGTTGGCGTGCAAGGGCTTGGTTAGGCGCTCTTATGGTGTAATGGTTAGCACTCTGGACTTTGAATCCAGCGATCCGGGTTCAAATCCCGGTAGGAGCTCGTTTTTGCGCGTGGTTCGAAGCGTGTGGTGTGGCTGTGGTGGTTTGCGTTACGTGGGAGTAGCAAATCGCGTTTGAAAATGTGTTTGTGGATGGTGGAGTTAGTGCTGGTCTTATGGTGTAATGGTTAGCACTCTGGACTCTGAATCCAGCGATCCGGGTTCAAATCCCGGTAGGACCTCGTTTTGCACTGCTCCTACCGGCTCCACCACACCCCGTTGTTGCTGCGCTACGGACCTGCAACGTACTGCTTCAAACGCACCCACTGTCGCTACAGCATCTACTATATGTGGTCAGCATGACGGCTTCTAATTTTGCGCTTCAAACGAATCGCGGCTGACGACAATCTTGCATGTTGACAACCGCGAGCATGTCACTGATATCAAAGGAACGGTCCAAAGCCAGGAAGCACCATAGACAGACCCCAAGTGTGCAGATTGCGACGACGAAGGCGAGGCAGCAATGGAGGTGGGGATCGAAGCGGGTGGTCTGCGTAACAAGCGCGTAAGAATGTTGGTTGTGTACGAGGGCAGCGATCGGTGGTAGGACTAGCTGCGGTGTGTGGGATGGCGATGAGGACGCGAGTTGGAAGCAATTCGATGGGGTTGCGGAGTTGGCGTGCAAGGGCTTGGTTAGGCGCTCTTATGGTGTAATGGTTAGCACTCTGGACTTTGAATCCAGCGATCCGGGTTCAAATCCCGGTAGGAGCTCGTTTTTGCGCGTGGTTCGAAGCGTGTGGTGTGGCTGTGGTGGTTTGCGTTACGTGGGAGTAGCAAATCGCGTTTGAAAATGTGTTTGTGGATGGTGGAGTTAGTGCTGGTCTTATGGTGTAATGGTTAGCACTCTGGACTCTGAATCCAGCGATCCGGGTTCAAATCCCGGTAGGACCTCGTTTTGCACTGCTCCTACCGGCTCCACCACACCCCGTTGTTGCTGCGCTACGGACCTGCAACGTACTGCTTCAAACGCACCCACTGTCGCTACAGCATCTACTATATGTGGTCAGCATGACGGCTTCTAATTTTGCGCTTCAAACGAATCGCGGCTGACGACAATCTTGCATGTTGACAACCGCGAGCA
This sequence comes from Phytophthora palmivora, assembly GCA_008079305.1. Taxonomy (NCBI): domain Eukaryota; phylum Oomycota; class Peronosporomycetes; order Peronosporales; family Peronosporaceae; genus Phytophthora; species Phytophthora palmivora. Next base: position 11,048 of record VOQZ01002122.1, read on the forward strand.
TGTCACTGATATCAAAGGAACGGTCCAAAGCCAGGAAGCACCATAGACAGACCCCAAGTGTGCAGATTGCGACGACGAAAGCGAGGCAGCAATGGAGGTGGGGATCGAAGCGGGTGGTCTGCGTAACAAGCGCGTAAGAATGTTGGTTGTGTACGAGGGCAGCGATCGGTGGTAGGACTAGCTGCGGTGTGTGGGATGGCGATGAGGACGCGAGTTGGAAGCAATTCGATGGGGTTGCGGAGTTGGCGTGCAAGGGCTTGGTTAGGCGCTCTTATGGTGTAATGGTTAGCACTCTGGACTTTGAATCCAGCGATCCGGGTTCAAATCCCGGTAGGAGCTCGTTTTTGCGCGTGGTTCGAAGCGTGTGGTGTGGCTGTGGTGGTTTGCGTTACGTGGGAGTAGCAAATCGCGTTTGAAAATGTGTTTGTGGATGGTGGAGTTAGTGCTGGTCTTATGGTGTAATGGTTAGCACTCTGGACTCTGAATCCAGCGATCCGGGTTCAAATCCCGGTAGGACCTCGTTTTGCACTGCTCCTACCGGCTCCACCACACCCCGTTGTTGCTGCGCTACGGACCTGCAACGTACTGCTTCAAACGCACCCACTGTCGCTACAGCATCTACTATATGTGGTCAGCATGACGGCTTCTAATTTTGCGCTTCAAACGAATCGCGGCTGACGACAATCTTGCATGTTGACAACCGCGAGCATGTCACTGATATCAAAGGAACGGTCCAAAGCCAGGAAGCACCATAGACAGACCCCAAGTGTGCAGATTGCGACGACGAAAGCGAGGCAGCAATGGAGGTGGGGATCGAAGCGGGTGGTCTGCGTAACAAGCGCGTAAGAATGTTGGTTGTGTACGAGGGCAGCGATCGGTGGTAGGACTAGCTGCGGTGTGTGGGATGGCGATGAGGACGCGAGTTGGAAGCAATTCGATGGGGTTGCGGAGTTGGCGTGCAAGGGCTTGGTTAGGCGCTCTTATGGTGTAATGGTTAGCACTCTGGACTTTGAATCCAGCGATCCGGGTTCAAATCCCGGTAGGAGCTCGTTTTTGCGCGTGGTTCGAAGCGTGTGGTGTGGCTGTGGTGGTTTGCGTTACGTGGGAGTAGCAAATCGCGTTTGAAAATGTGTTTGTGGATGGTGGAGTTAGTGCTGGTCTTATGGTGTAATGGTTAGCACTCTGGACTCTGAATCCAGCGATCCGGGTTCAAATCCCGGTAGGACCTCGTTTTGCACTGCTCCTACCGGCTCCACCACACCCCGTTGTTGCTGCGCTACGGACCTGCAACGTACTGCTTCAAACGCACCCACTGTCGCTACAGCATCTACTATATGTGGTCAGCATGACGGCTTCTAATTTTGCGCTTCAAACGAATCGCGGCTGACGACAATCTTGCATGTTGACAACCGCGAGCATGTCACTGATATCAAAGGAACGGTCCAAAGCCAGGAAGCACCATAGACAGACCCCAAGTGTGCAGATTGCGACGACGAAAGCGAGGCAGCAATGGAGGTGGGGATCGAAGCGGGTGGTCTGCGTAACAAGCGCGTAAGAATGTTGGTTGTGTACGAGGGCAGCGATCGGTGGTAGGACTAGCTGCGGTGTGTGGGATGGCGATGAGGACGCGAGTTGGAAGCAATTCGATGGGGTTGCGGAGTTGGCGTGCAAGGGCTTGGTTAGGCGCTCTTATGGTGTAATGGTTAGCACTCTGGACTTTGAATCCAGCGATCCGGGTTCAAATCCCGGTAGGAGCTCGTTTTTGCGCGTGGTTCGAAGCGTGTGGTGTGGCTGTGGTGGTTTGCGTTACGTGGGAGTAGCAAATCGCGTTTGAAAATGTGTTTGTGGATGGTGGAGTTAGTGCTGGTCTTATGGTGTAATGGTTAGCACTCTGGACTCTGAATCCAGCGATCCGGGTTCAAATCCCGGTAGGACCTCGTTTTGCACTGCTCCTACCGGCTCCACCACACCCCGTTGTTGCTGCGCTACGGACCTGCAACGTACTGCTTCAAACGCACCCACTGTCGCTACAGCATCTACTATATGTGGTCAGCATGACGGCTTCTAATTTTGCGCTTCAAACGAATCGCGGCTGACGACAATCTTGCATGTTGACAACCGCGAGCATGTCACTGATATCAAAGGAACGGTCCAAAGCCAGGAAGCACCATAGACAGACCCCAAGTGTGCAGATTGCGACGACGAAGGCGAGGCAGCAATGGAGGTGGGGATCGAAGCGGGTGGTCTGCGTAACAAGCGCGTAAGAATGTTGGTTGTGTACGAGGGCAGCGATCGGTGGTAGGACTAGCTGCGGTGTGTGGGATGGCGATGAGGACGCGAGTTGGAAGCAATTCGATGGGGTTGCGGAGTTGGCGTGCAAGGGCTTGGTTAGGCGCTCTTATGGTGTAATGGTTAGCACTCTGGACTTTGAATCCAGCGATCCGGGTTCAAATCCCGGTAGGAGCTCGTTTTTGCGCGTGGTTCGAAGCGTGTGGTGTGGCTGTGGTGGTTTGCGTTACGTGGGAGTAGCAAATCGCGTTTGAAAATGTGTTTGTGGATGGTGGAGTTAGTGCTGGTCTTATGGTGTAATGGTTAGCACTCTGGACTCTGAATCCAGCGATCCGGGTTCAAATCCCGGTAGGACCTCGTTTTGCACTGCTCCTACCGGCTCCACCACACCCCGTTGTTGCTGCGCTACGGACCTGCAACGTACTGCTTCAAACGCACCCACTGTCGCTACAGCATCTACTATATGTGGTCAGCATGACGGCTTCTAATTTTGCGCTTCAAACGAATCGCGGCTGACGACAATCTTGCATGTTGACAACCGCGAGCATGTCACTGATATCAAAGGAACGGTCCAAAGCCAGGAAGCACCATAGACAGACCCCAAGTGTGCAGATTGCGACGACGAAGGCGAGGCAGCAATGGAGGTGGGGATCGAAGCGGGTGGTCTGCGTAACAAGCGCGTAAGAATGTTGGTTGTGTACGAGGGCAGCGATCGGTGGTAGGACTAGCTGCGGTGTGTGGGATGGCGATGAGGACGCGAGTTGGAAGCAATTCGATGGGGTTGCGGAGTTGGCGTGCAAGGGCTTGGTTAGGCGCTCTTATGGTGTAATGGTTAGCACTCTGGACTTTGAATCCAGCGATCCGGGTTCAAATCCCGGTAGGAGCTCGTTTTTGCGCGTGGTTCGAAGCGTGTGGTGTGGCTGTGGTGGTTTGCGTTACGTGGGAGTAGCAAATCGCGTTTGAAAATGTGTTTGTGGATGGTGGAGTTAGTGCTGGTCTTATGGTGTAATGGTTAGCACTCTGGACTCTGAATCCAGCGATCCGGGTTCAAATCCCGGTAGGACCTCGTTTTGCACTGCTCCTACCGGCTCCACCACACCCCGTTGTTGCTGCGCTACGGACCTGCAACGTACTGCTTCAAACGCACCCACTGTCGCTACAGCATCTACTATATGTGGTCAGCATGACGGCTTCTAATTTTGCGCTTCAAACGAATCGCGGCTGACGACAATCTTGCATGTTGACAACCGCGAGCATGTCACTGATATCAAAGGAACGGTCCAAAGCCAGGAAGCACCATAGACAGACCCCAAGTGTGCAGATTGCGACGACGAAGGCGAGGCAGCAATGGAGGTGGGGATCGAAGCGGGTGGTCTGCGTAACAAGCGCGTAAGAATGTTGGTTGTGTACGAGGGCAGCGATCGGTGGTAGGACTAGCTGCGGTGTGTGGGATGGCGATGAGGACGCGAGTTGGAAGCAATTCGATGGGGTTGCGGAGTTGGCGTGCAAGGGCTTGGTTAGGCGCTCTTATGGTGTAATGGTTAGCACTCTGGACTTTGAATCCAGCGATCCGGGTTCAAATCCCGGTAGGAGCTCGTTTTTGCGCGTGGTTCGAAGCGTGTGGTGTGGCTGTGGTGGTTTGCGTTACGTGGGAGTAGCAAATCGCGTTTGAAAATGTGTTTGTGGATGGTGGAGTTAGTGCTGGTCTTATGGTGTAATGGTTAGCACTCTGGACTCTGAATCCAGCGATCCGGGTTCAAATCCCGGTAGGACCTCGTTTTGCACTGCTCCTACCGGCTCCACCACACCCCGTTGTTGCTGCGCTACGGACCTGCAACGTACTGCTTCAAACGCACCCACTGTCGCTACAGCATCTACTATATGTGGTCAGCATGACGGCTTCTAATTTTGCGCTTCAAACGAATCGCGGCTGACGACAATCTTGCATGTTGACAACCGCGAGCATGTCACTGATATCAAAGGAACGGTCCAAAGCCAGGAAGCACCATAGACAGACCCCAAGTGTGCAGATTGCGACGACGAAGGCGAGGCAGCAATGGAGGTGGGGATCGAAGCGGGTGGTCTGCGTAACAAGCGCGTAAGAATGTTGGTTGTGTACGAGGGCAGCGATCGGTGGTAGGACTAGCTGCGGTGTGTGGGATGGCGATGAGGACGCGAGTTGGAAGCAATTCGATGGGGTTGCGGAGTTGGCGTGCAAGGGCTTGGTTAGGCGCTCTTATGGTGTAATGGTTAGCACTCTGGACTTTGAATCCAGCGATCCGGGTTCAAATCCCGGTAGGAGCTCGTTTTTGCGCGTGGTTCGAAGCGTGTGGTGTGGCTGTGGTGGTTTGCGTTACGTGGGAGTAGCAAATCGCGTTTGAAAATGTGTTTGTGGATGGTGGAGTTAGTGCTGGTCTTATGGTGTAATGGTTAGCACTCTGGACTCTGAATCCAGCGATCCGGGTTCAAATCCCGGTAGGACCTCGTTTTGCACTGCTCCTACCGGCTCCACCACACCCCGTTGTTGCTGCGCTACGGACCTGCAACGTACTGCTTCAAACGCACCCACTGTCGCTACAGCATCTACTATATGTGGTCAGCATGACGGCTTCTAATTTTGCGCTTCAAACGAATCGCGGCTGACGACAATCTTGCATGTTGACAACCGCGAGCATGTCACTGATATCAAAGGAACGGTCCAAAGCCAGGAAGCACCATAGACAGACCCCAAGTGTGCAGATTGCGACGACGAAAGCGAGGCAGCAATGGAGGTGGGGATCGAAGCGGGTGGTCTGCGTAACAAGCGCGTAAGAATGTTGGTTGTGTACGAGGGCAGCGATCGGTGGTAGGACTAGCTGCGGTGTGTGGGATGGCGATGAGGACGCGAGTTGGAAGCAATTCGATGGGGTTGCGGAGTTGGCGTGCAAGGGCTTGGTTAGGCGCTCTTATGGTGTAATGGTTAGCACTCTGGACTTTGAATCCAGCGATCCGGGTTCAAATCCCGGTAGGAGCTCGTTTTGCGCGTGGTTCGAAGCGTGTGGTGTGGCTGTGGTGGTTTGCGTTACGTGGGAGTAGCAAATCGCGTTTGAAAATGTGTTTGTGGATGGTGGAGTTAGTGCTGGTCTTATGGTGTAATGGTTAGCACTCTGGACTCTGAATCCAGCGATCCGGGTTCAAATCCCGGTAGGACCTCGTTTTGCACTGCTCCTACCGGCTCCACCACACCCCGTTGTTGCTGCGCTACGGACCTGCAACGTACTGCTTCAAACGCACCCACTGTCGCTACAGCATCTACTATATGTGGTCAGCATGACGGCTTCTAATTTTGCGCTTCAAACGAATCGCGGCTGACGACAATCTTGCATGTTGACAACCGCGAGCATGTCACTGATATCAAAGGAACGGTCCAAAGCCAGGAAGCACCATAGACAGACCCCAAGTGTGCAGATTGCGACGACGAAGGCGAGGCAGCAATGGAGGTGGGGATCGAAGCGGGTGGTCTGCGTAACAAGCGCGTAAGAATGTTAGTTGTGTACGAGAGCAGCGATTGGTGGTAGGACTAGCTGCGGCGTATAGGATGGCGATGAGGACGCGAGTTGGAAGCAACAATTCGATGGGGTTGCGGAGTTAGCGTGCAAGGGCTTGGTTAGGCGCTCTTATGGTGTAATGGTTAGCACTCTGGACTTTGAATCCAGCGATCCGGGTTCAAATCCCGGTAGGAGCTCGTTTTTGCGCGTGGTTCGAAGGTGCTGTGGTGTGGTGGTGGTTTGCGTTTACGGAGTGGAAATACGGTTCAACGAATGAAAATGTGATTGTGGATGTTGGGGGTGATGTGGTTAATTATGGTATACTACTCTTCCAGCGATCCGGGTTCAAATCCCCCGGTCCACCTTACTTGCCTCCTACCGGCTCCCCCACCCCGTCCCCCACGCTCGTGACCTGCAACGTACTGCTTCAAACGCACCCACTGTCGCTACAGCATCTACTCTATGTGATCAGCATGACGGCTTCTAATTTTGCGCTTCAAACGAATCGCGGCTGACGACAAATTGCATGTTGACAACGCGAGCGTGTCACTGATGTCAAAGGAACGGTCCAAAGCCAGGAAGTACCATAGACAGACCCCAAGTGTGCAGATTGCGACGACGAAAGCGAGGCAGCAATGGAGGTGGGATCGAAGCGGGTGGTCTGCGTAACAAGCGCGTAAGAATGTTAGTTGTGTACGAGAGCAGCGATTGGTGGTAGGACTAGCTGCGGCGTATAGGATGGCGATGAGGACGCGAGTTGGAAGCAATTCGATGGGGTTGCGGAGTTAGCGTGCAAGGGCTTGGTTAGGCGCTCTTATGGTGTAATGGTTAGCACTCTGGACTTTGAATCCAGCGATCCGGGTTCAAATCCCGGTAGGAGCTCGTTTTTGCGCGTGGTTCGAAGCGTGTGGTGTGGCTGTGGTGGTTTGCGTTACGTGGGAGTAGGAAATCGCGTTCGAAAATGTGTTTGTGGATGGTGGAGTTAGTGCTGGTCTTATGGTGTAATGGTTAGCACTCTGGACTCTGAATCCAGCGATCCGGGTTCAAATCCCGGTAGGACCTCGTTTTGCACTGCTCCTACCGGCTCCACCACACCCCGTTGTTGCTGCGCTACGGACCTGCAACGTACTGCTTCAAACGCACCCACTGTCGCTACAGCATCTACTCTATGTGATCAGCATGACGGCTTCTAATTTTGCGCTTCAAACGAATCGCGGCTGACGACAATCTTGCATGTTGACAACCGCGAGCGTGTCACTGATGTCAAAGGAACGGTCCAAAGCCAGGAAGTACCATAGACAGACCCCAAGTGTGCAGATTGCGACGACGAAAGCGAGGCAGCAATGGAGGTGGGATCGAAGCGGGTGGTCTGCGTAACAAGCGCGTAAGAATGTTAGTTGTGTACGAGAGCAGCGATTGGTGGTAGGACTAGCTGCGGCGTATAGGATGGCGATGAGGACGCGAGTTGGAAGCAATTCGATGGGGTGCGGAGTTAGCGTGCAAGGGCTTGGTTAGGCGCTCTTATGGTGTAATGGTTAGCACTCTGGACTTTGAATCCAGCGATCCGGGTTCAAATCCCGGTAGGAGCTCGTTTTTGCGCGTGGTTCGAAGCGTGTGGTGTGGCTGTGGTGGTTTGCGTTACGTGGGAGTAGGAAATCGCGTTCGAAAATGTGTTTGTGGATGGTGGAGTTAGTGCTGGTCTTATGGTGTAATGGTTAGCACTCTGGACTCTGAATCCAGCGATCCGGGTTCAAATCCCGGTAGGACCTCGTTTTGCACTGCTCCTACCGGCTCCACCACACCCCGTTGTTGCTGCGCTACGGACCTGCAACGTACTGCTTCAAACGCACCCACTGTCGCTACAGCATCTACTCTATGTGATCAGCATGACGGCTTCTAATTTTGCGCTTCAAACGAATCGCGGCTGACGACAATCTTGCATGTTGACAACCGCGAGCGTGTCACTGATGTCAAAGGAACGGTCCAAAGCCAGGAAGTACCATAGACAGACCCCAAGTGTGCAGATTGCGACGACGAAAGCGAGGCAGCAATGGAGGTGGGATGGAGGTGGGATCGAAGGGGGGTCTGCGTAACAAGCGCGTAAGAATGTTAGTTGTGTACGAGAGCAGCGATTGGTGGTAGGACTAGCTGCGGCGCGGCGTATAGGATGGCGATGAGGACGCGAGTTGGAAGCAATTCGATGGGGTTGCGGAGTTAGCGTGCAAGGGCTTGGTTAGGCGCTCTTATGGTGTAATGGTTAGCACTCTGGACTTTGAATCCAGCGATCCGGGTTCAAATCCCGGTAGGAGCTCGTTTTGCGCGTGGTTCGAAGCGTGTGGTGTGGCTGTGGTGGTTTGCGTTACGTGGGAGTAGGAAATCGCGTTTGAAAATGTGTTTGTGGATGGTGGAGTTAGTGCTGGTCTTATGGTGTAATGGTTAGCACTCTGGACTCTGAATCCAGCGATCCGGGTTCAAATCCCGGTAGGACCTCGTTTTGCACTGCTCCTACCGGCTCCACCACACCCCGTTGTTGCTGCGCTACGGACCTGCAACGTACTGCTTCAAACGCACCCACTGTCGCTACAGCATCTACTCTATGTGATCAGCATGACGGCTTCTAATTTTGCGCTTCAAACGAATCGCGGCTGACGACAATCTTGCATGTTGACAACCGCGAGCGTGTCACTGATGTCAAAGGAACGGTCCAAAGCCAGGAAGTACCATAGACAGACCCCAAGTGTGCAGATTGCGACGACGAAAGCGAGGCAGCAATGGAGGTGGGATCGAAGCGGGTGGTCTGCGTAACAAGCGCGTAAGAATGTTAGTTGTGTACGAGAGCAGCGATTGGTGGTAGGACTAGCTGCGGCGTATAGGATGGCGATGAGGACGCGAGTTGGAAGCAATTCGATGGGGTTGCGGAGTTAGCGTGCAAGGGCTTGGTTAGGCGCTCTATGGTGTAATGGTTAGCACTCTGGACTTTGAATCCAGCGATCCGGGTTCAAATCCCGGTAGGAGCTCGTTTTTGCGCGTGGTTCGAAGCGTGTGGTGTGGCTGTGGTGGTTTGCGTTACGTGGGAGTAGGAAATCGCGTTTGAAAATGTGTTTGTGGATGGTGGAGTTAGTGCTGGTCTTATGGTGTAATGGTTAGCACTCTGGACTCTGAATCCAGCGATCCGGGTTCAAATCCCGGTAGGACCTCGTTTTGCACTGCTCCTACCGGCTCCACCACACCCCGTTGTTGCTGCGCTACGGACCTGCAACGTACTGCTTCAAACGCACCCACTGTCGCTACAGCATCTACTCTATGTGATCAGCATGACGGCTTCTAATTTTGCGCTTCAAACGAATCGCGGCTGACGACAATCTTGCATGTTGACAACCGCGAGCGTGTCACTGATGTCAAAGGAACGGTCCAAAGCCAGGAAGTACCATAGACAGACCCCAAGTGTGCAGATTGCGACGACGAAAGCGAGGCAGCAATGGAGGTGGGATCGAAGCGGGTGGTCTGCGTAACAAGCGCGTAAGAATGTTAGTTGTGTACGAGAGCAGCGATTGGTGGTAGGACTAGCTGCGGCGTTATAGGATGGCGATGAGGACGCGAGTTGGAAGCAATTCGATGGTGGGGTACGTTAGCGTGCAAGGGCTTGGTTAGGCGCTCTATGGTGTAATGGTTAGCACTCTGGACTCTGAATCCAGCGATCCGGGTTCAAATCCGGTAGGACCTCGTTTTGCACTGCTCCTACCGGCCCACCACACCCCGTTGTTGCTGCGCTACGGACCTGCAACGTACTGCTTCAAAACGCACCCACTGTCGCTACAGCATCTACTCTATGTGATCAGCATGACGGCTTCTAATTTTGCGCTTCAAACGAATCGCGGCTGACGACAATCTTGCATGTTGACAACCGCGAGCGTGTCACTGATGTCAAAGGAACGGTCCAAAGCCAGGAAGTACCATAGACAGACCCCAAGTGTGCAGATTGCGACGACGAAAGCGAGGCAGCAATGGAGGTGGGATCGAAGCGGGTGGTCTGCGTAACAAGCGCGTAAGAATGTTAGTTGTGTACGAGAGCAGCGATTGGTGGTAGGACTAGCTGCGGCGTATAGGATGGCGATGAGGACGCGAGTTGGAAGCAATTCGATGGGGTTGCGGAGTTAGCGTGCAAGGGCTTGGTTAGGCGCTCTTATGGTGTAATGGTTAGCACTCTGGACTTTGAATCCAGCGATCGGGTTCAAATCCCGGTAGGAGCTCGTTTTTGCGCGTGGTTCGAAGCGTGTGGTGTGGCTGTGGTGGTTTGCGTTACGTGGGGGAGTAGGAAATCGCGTTTGAAAATGTGTTTGTGGATGGTGGAGTTAGTGCTGGTCTTATGGTGTAATGGTTAGCACTCTGGACTCTGAATCCAGCGATCCGGGTTCAAATCCCGGTAGGACCTCGTTTGCACTGCTCCTACCGGCTCCACCACACCCCGTTGTTGCTGCGCTAGGACCTGCAACGTACTGCTTCAAACGCACCACTGTCGCTACAGCATCTACTCTATGTGATCAGCATGACGGCTTCTAATTTTGCGCTTCAAACGAATCGCGGCTGACGACAATCTTGCATGTTGACAAACGCGAGCGTGTCACTGATGTCAAAGGAACGGTCCAAGCCAGGAAGTACCATAGACAGACCCCAAGTGTGCAGATTGCGACGACGAAAGCGAGGGCAGCAATGGAGGTGGGATCGAAGCGGGTGGTCTGCGTAACAAGCGCGTAAGAATGTTAGTTGTGTACGAGAGCAG